>OZ037724.1:11310000-11311407 GCA_964035505.1 Watsonalla cultraria
AGGTTAGGTTAGGTTAGGTTAGGTTAGGTTAGGTTAGGTTAGGTTAGGTTAGGTTAGGTTAGGTTAGGTTAGGTTAGGTTAGGTTAGGTTAGGTTAGGTTAGGTTAGGTTAGGTTAGGTTAGGTTAGGTTAGGTTAGGTTAGGTTAGGTTAGGTTAGGTTAGGTTAGGTTAGGTTAGGTTAGGTTAGGTTAGGTTAGGTTAGGTTAGGTTAGGTTAGGTTAGGTTAGGTTAGGTTAGGTTAGGTTAGGTTAGGTTAGGTTAGGTTAGGTTAGGTTAGGTTAGGTTAGGTTAGGTTAGGTTAGGTTAGGTTAGGTTAGGTTAGGTTAGGTTAGGTTAGGTTAGGTTAGGTTAGGTTAGGTTAGGTTAGGTTAGGTTAGGTTAGGTTAGGTTAGGTTAGGTTAGGTTAGGTTAGGTTAGGTTAGGTTAGGTTAGGTTAGGTTAGGTTAGGTTAGGTTAGGTTAGGTTAGGTTAGGTTAGGTTAGGTTAGGTTAGGTTAGGTTAGGTTAGGTTAGGTTAGGTTAGGTTAGGTTAGGTTAGGTTAGGTTAGGTTAGGTTAGGTTAGGTTAGGTTAGGTTAGGTTAGGTTAGGTTAGGTTAGGTTAGGTTAGGTTAGGTTAGGTTAGGTTAGGTTAGGTTAGGTTAGGTTAGGTTAGGTTAGGTTAGGTTAGGTTAGGTTAGGTTAGGTTAGGTTAGGTTAGGTTAGGTTAGGTTAGGTTAGGTTAGGTTAGGTTAGGTTAGGTTAGGTTAGGTTAGGTTAGGTTAGGTTAGGTTAGGTTAGGTTAGGTTAGGTTAGGTTAGGTTAGGTTAGGTTAGGTTAGGTTAGGTTAGGTTAGGTTAGGTTAGGTTAGGTTAGGTTAGGTTAGGTTAGGTTAGGTTAGGTTAGGTTAGGTTAGGTTAGGTTAGGTTATAGGTTAGGTTAGGTTAGGTTAGGTTAGGTTAGGTTAGGTTAGGTTAGGTTAGGTTAGGTTAGGTTAGGTTAGGTTAGGTTAGGTTAGGTTAGGTTAGGTTAGGTTAGGTTAGGTTAGGTTAGGTTAGGTTAGGTTAGGTTAGGTTAGGTTAGGTTAGGTTAGGTTAGGTTAGGTTAGGTTAGGTTAGGTTAGGTTAGGTTAGGTTAGGTTAGGTTAGGTTAGGTTAGGTTAGGTTAGGTTAGGTTAGGTTAGGTTAGGTTAGGTTAGGTTAGGTTAGGTTAGGTTAGGTTAGGTTAGGTTAGGTTAGGTTAGGTTAGGTTAGGTTAGGTTAGGTTAGGTTAGGTTAGGTTAGGTTAGGTTAGGTTAGGTTAGGTTAGGTTAGGTTAGGTTAGGTTAGGTTAGGTTAGGTTAGGTTAGGTTAGGTTAGGTTAGGTTAGGTTAGGTTAGGTTAGGTTAGGTTAGGTTAGGTTAGGTTAGGTTAGGTTAGGTTAGGTTAGGTT
>OZ037725.1:0-12500 GCA_964035505.1 Watsonalla cultraria
CTAACCTAACCTAACCTAACCTAACCTAACCTAACCTAACCTAACCTAACCTAACCTAACCTAACCTATACCTAACCTAACCTAACCTAACCTAACCTAACCTAACCTAACCTAACCTAACCTAACCTAACCTAACCTAACCTAACCTAACCTAACCTAACCTAACCTAACCTAACCTAACCTAACCTAACCTAACCTAACCTAACCTAACCTAACCTAACCTAACCTAACCTAACCTAACCTAACCTAACCTAACCTAACCTAACCTAACCTAACCTAACCTAACCTAACCTAACCTAACCTAACCTAACCTAACCTAACCTAACCTAACCTAACCTAACCTAACCTAACCTAACCTAACCTAACCTAACCTAACCTAACCTAACCTAACCTAACCTAACCTAACCTAACCTAACCTAACCTAACCTAACCTAACCTAACCTAACCTAACCTAACCTAACCTAACCTAACCTAACCTAACCTAACCTAACCTAACCTAACCTAACCTAACCTAACCTAACCTAACCTAACCTAACCTAACCTAACCTAACCTAACCTAACCTAACCTAACCTAACCTAACCTAACCTAACCTAACCTAACCTAACCTAACCTAACCTAACCTAACCTAACCTAACCTAACCTAACCTAACCTAACCTAACCTAACCTAACCTAACCTAACCTAACCTAACCTAACCTAACCTAACCTAACCTAACCTAACCTAACCTAACCTAACCTAACCTAACCTAACCTAACCTAACCTAACCTAACCTAACCTAACCTAACCTAACCTAACCTAACCTAACCTAACCTAACCTAACCTAACTCTAACCTAACCTAACCTAACCTAACCTAACCTAACCTAACCTAACCTAACCTAACCTAACCTAACCTAACCTAACCTAACCTAACCTAACCTAACCTAACCTAACCTAACCTAACCTAACCTAACCTAACCTAACCTAACCTAACCTAACCTAACCTAACCTAACCTAACCTAACCTAACCTAACCTAACCTAACCTAACCTAACCTAACCTAACCTAACCTAACCTAACCTAACCTAACCTAACCTAACCTAACCTAACCTAACCTAACCTAACCTAACCTAACCTAACCTAACCTAACCTAACCTAACCTAACCTAACCTAACCTAACCTAACCTAACCTAACCTAACCTAACCTAACCTAACCTAACCTAACCTAACCTAACCTAACCTAACCTAACCTAACCTAACCTAACCTAACCTAACCTAACCTAACCTAACCTAACCTAACCTAACCTAACCTAACCTAACCTAACCTAACCTAACCTAACCTAACCTAACCTAACCTAACCTAACCTAACCTAACCTAACCTAACCTAACCTAACCTAACCTAACCTAACCTAACCTAACCTAACCTAACCTAACCTAACCTAACCTAACCTAACCTAACCTAACCTAACCTAACCTAACCTAACCTAACCTAACCTAACCTAACCTAACCTAACCTAACCTAACCTAACCTAACCTAACCTAACCTAACCTAACCTAACCTAACCTAACCTAACCTAACCTAACCTAACCTAACCTAACCTAACCTAACCTAACCTAACCTAACCTAACCTAACCTAACCTAACCTAACCTAACCTAACCTAACCTAACCTAACCTAACCTAACCTAACCTAACCTAACCTAACCTAACCTAACCTAACCTAACCTAACCTAACCTAACCTAACCTAACCTAACCTAACCTAACCTAACCTAACCTAACCTAACCTAACCTAACCTAACCTAACCTAACCTAACCTAACCTAACCTAACCTAACCTAACCTAACCTAACCTAACCTAACCTAACCTAACCTAACCTAACCTAACCTAACCTAACCTAACCTAACCTAACCTAACCTAACCTAACCTAACCTAACCTAACCTAACCTAACCTAACCTAACCTAACCTAACCTAACCTAACCTAACCTAACCTAACCTAACCTAACCTAACCTAACCTAACCTAACCTAACCTAACCTAACCTAACCTAACCTAACCTAACCTAACCTAACCTAACCTAACCTAACCTAACCTAACCTAACCTAACCTAACCTAACCTAACCTAACCTAACCTAACCTAACCTAACCTAACCTAACCTAACCTAACCTAACCTAACCTAACCTAACCTAACCTAACCTAACCTAACCTAACCTAACCTAACCTAACCTAACCTAACCTAACCTAACCTAACCTAACCTAACCTAACCTAACCTAACCTAACCTAACCTAACCTAACCTAACCTAACCTAACCTAACCTAACCTAACCTAACCTAACCTAACCTAACCTAACCTAACCTAACCTAACCTAACCTAACCTAACCTAACCTAACCTAACCTAACCTAACCTAACCTAACCTAACCTAACCTAACCTAACCTAACCTAACCTAACCTAACCTAACCTAACCTAACCTAACCTAACCTAACCTAACCTAACCTAACCTAACCTAACCTAACCTAACCTAACCTAACCTAACCTAACCTAACCTAACCTAACCTAACCTAACCTAACCTAACCTAACCTAACCTAACCTAACCTAACCTAACCTAACCTAACCTAACCTAACCTAACCTAACCTAACCTAACCTAACCTAACCTAACCTAACCTAACCTAACCTAACCTAACCTAACCTAACCTAACCTAACCTAACCTAACCTAACCTAACCTAACCTAACCTAACCTAACCTAACCTAACCTAACCTAACCTAACCTAACCTAACCTAACCTAACCTAACCTAACCTAACCTAACCTAACCTAACCTAACCTAACCTAACCTAACCTAACCTAACCTAACCTAACCTAACCTAACCTAACCTAACCTAACCTAACCTAACCTAACCTAACCTAACCTAACCTAACCTAACCTAACCTAACCTAACCTAACCTAACCTAACCTAACCTAACCTAACCTAACCTAACCTAACCTAACCTAACCTAACCTAACCTAACCTAACCTAACCTAACCTAACCTAACCTAACCTAACCTAACCTAACCTAACCTAACCTAACCTAACCTAACCTAACCTAACCTAACCTAACCTAACCTAACCTAACCTAACCTAACCTAACCTAACCTAACCTAACCTAACCTAACCTAACCTAACCTAACCTAACCTAACCTAACCTAACCTAACCTAACCTAACCTAACCTAACCTAACCTAACCTAACCTAACCTAACCTAACCTAACCTAACCTAACCTAACCTAACCTAACCTAACCTAACCTAACCTAACCTAACCTAACCTAACCTAACCTAACCTAACCTAACCTAACCTAACCTAACCTAACCTAACCTAACCTAACCTAACCTAACCTAACCTAACCTAACCTAACCTAACCTAACCTAACCTAACCTAACCTAACCTAACCTAACCTAACCTAACCTAACCTAACCTAACCTAACCTAACCTAACCTAACCTAACCTAACCTAACCTAACCTAACCTAACCTAACCTAACCTAACCTAACCTAACCTAACCTAACCTAACCTAACCTAACCTAACCTAACCTAACCTAACCTAACCTAACCTAACCTAACCTAACCTAACCTAACCTAACCTAACCTAACCTAACCTAACCTAACCTAACCTAACCTAACCTAACCTAACCTAACCTAACCTAACCTAACCTAACCTAACCTAACCTAACCTAACCTAACCTAACCTAACCTAACCTAACCTAACCTAACCTAACCTAACCTAACCTAACCTAACCTAACCTAACCTAACCTAACCTAACCTAACCTAACCTAACCTAACCTAACCTAACCTAACCTAACCTAACCTAACCTAACCTAACCTAACCTAACCTAACCTAACCTAACCTAACCTAACCTAACCTAACCTAACCTAACCTAACCTAACCTAACCTAACCTAACCTAACCTAACCTAACCTAACCTAACCTAACCTAACCTAACCTAACCTAACCTAACCTAACCTAACCTAACCTAACCTAACCTAACCTAACCTAACCTAACCTAACCTAACCTAACCTAACCTAACCTAACCTAACCTAACCTAACCTAACCTAACCTAACCTAACCTAACCTAACCTAACCTAACCTAACCTAACCTAACCTAACCTAACCTAACCTAACCTAACCTAACCTAACCTAACCTAACCTAACCTAACCTAACCTAACCTAACCTAACCTAACCTAACCTAACCTAACCTAACCTAACCTAACCTAACCTAACCTAACCTAACCTAACCTAACCTAACCTAACCTAACCTAACCTAACCTAACCTAACCTAACCTAACCTAACCTAACCTAACCTAACCTAACCTAACCTAACCTAACCTAACCTAACCTAACCTAACCTAACCTAACCTAACCTAACCTAACCTAACCTAACCTAACCTAACCTAACCTAACCTAACCTAACCTAACCTAACCTAACCTAACCTAACCTAACCTAACCTAACCTAACCTAACCTAACCTAACCTAACCTAACCTAACCTAACCTAACCTAACCTAACCTAACCTAACCTAACCTAACCTAACCTAACCTAACCTAACCTAACCTAACCTAACCTAACCTAACCTAACCTAACCTAACCTAACCTAACCTAACCTAACCTAACCTAACCTAACCTAACCTAACCTAACCTAACCTAACCTAACCTAACCTAACCTAACCTAACCTAACCTAACCTAACCTAACCTAACCTAACCTAACCTAACCTAACCTAACCTAACCTAACCTAACCTAACCTAACCTAACCTAACCTAACCTAACCTAACCTAACCTAACCTAACCTAACCTAACCTAACCTAACCTAACCTAACCTAACCTAACCTAACCTAACCTAACCTAACCTAACCTAACCTAACCTAACCTAACCTAACCTAACCTAACCTAACCTAACCTAACCTAACCTAACCTAACCTAACCTAACCTAACCTAACCTAACCTAACCTAACCTAACCTAACCTAACCTAACCTAACCTAACCTAACCTAACCTAACCTAACCTAACCTAACCTAACCTAACCTAACCTAACCTAACCTAACCTAACCTAACCTAACCTAACCTAACCTAACCTAACCTAACCTAACCTAACCTAACCTAACCTAACCTAACCTAACCTAACCTAACCTAACCTAACCTAACCTAACCTAACCTAACCTAACCTAACCTAACCTAACCTAACCTAACCTAACCTAACCTAACCTAACCTAACCTAACCTAACCTAACCTAACCTAACCTAACCTAACCTAACCTAACCTAACCTAACCTAACCTAACCTAACCTAACCTAACCTAACCTAACCTAACCTAACCTAACCTAACCTAACCTAACCTAACCTAACCTAACCTAACCTAACCTAACCTAACCTAACCTAACCTAACCTAACCTAACCTAACCTAACCTAACCTAACCTAACCTAACCTAACCTAACCTAACCTAACCTAACCTAACCTAACCTAACCTAACCTAACCTAACCTAACCTAACCTAACCTAACCTAACCTAACCTAACCTAACCTAACCTAACCTAACCTAACCTAACCTAACCTAACCTAACCTAACCTAACCTAACCTAACCTAACCTAACCTAACCTAACCTAACCTAACCTAACCTAACCTAACCTAACCTAACCTAACCTAACCTAACCTAACCTAACCTAACCTAACCTAACCTAACCTAACCTAACCTAACCTAACCTAACCTAACCTAACCTAACCTAACCTAACCTAACCTAACCTAACCTAACCTAACCTAACCTAACCTAACCTAACCTAACCTAACCTAACCTAACCTAACCTAACCTAACCTAACCTAACCTAACCTAACCTAACCTAACCTAACCTAACCTAACCTAACCTAACCTAACCTAACCTAACCTAACCTAACCTAACCTAACCTAACCTAACCTAACCTAACCTAACCTAACCTAACCTAACCTAACCTAACCTAACCTAACCTAACCTAACCTAACCTAACCTAACCTAACCTAACCTAACCTAACCTAACCTAACCTAACCTAACCTAACCTAACCTAACCTAACCTAACCTAACCTAACCTAACCTAACCTAACCTAACCTAACCTAACCTAACCTAACCTAACCTAACCTAACCTAACCTAACCTAACCTAACCTAACCTAACCTAACCTAACCTAACCTAACCTAACCTAACCTAACCTAACCTAACCTAACCTAACCTAACCTAACCTAACCTAACCTAACCTAACCTAACCTAACCTAACCTAACCTAACCTAACCTAACCTAACCTAACCTAACCTAACCTAACCTAACCTAACCTAACCTAACCTAACCTAACCTAACCTAACCTAACCTAACCTAACCTAACCTAACCTAACCTAACCTAACCTAACCTAACCTAACCTAACCTAACCTAACCTAACCTAACCTAACCTAACCTAACCTAACCTAACCTAACCTAACCTAACCTAACCTAACCTAACCTAACCTAACCTAACCTAACCTAACCTAACCTAACCTAACCTAACCTAACCTAACCTAACCTAACCTAACCTAACCTAACCTAACCTAACCTAACCTAACCTAACCTAACCTAACCTAACCTAACCTAACCTAACCTAACCTAACCTAACCTAACCTAACCTAACCTAACCTAACCTAACCTAACCTAACCTAACCTAACCTAACCTAACCTAACCTAACCTAACCTAACCTAACCTAACCTAACCTAACCTAACCTAACCTAACCTAACCTAACCTAACCTAACCTAACCTAACCTAACCTAACCTAACCTAACCTAACCTAACCTAACCTAACCTAACCTAACCTAACCTAACCTAACCTAACCTAACCTAACCTAACCTAACCTAACCTAACCTAACCTAACCTAACCTAACCTAACCTAACCTAACCTAACCTAACCTAACCTAACCTAACCTAACCTAACCTAACCTAACCTAACCTAACCTAACCTAACCTAACCTAACCTAACCTAACCTAACCTAACCTAACCTAACCTAACCTAACCTAACCTAACCTAACCTAACCTAACCTAACCTAACCTAACCTAACCTAACCTAACCTAACCTAACCTAACCTAACCTAACCTAACCTAACCTAACCTAACCTAACCTAACCTAACCTAACCTAACCTAACCTAACCTAACCTAACCTAACCTAACCTAACCTAACCTAACCTAACCTAACCTAACCTAACCTAACCTAACCTAACCTAACCTAACCTAACCTAACCTAACCTAACCTAACCTAACCTAACCTAACCTAACCTAACCTAACCTAACCTAACCTAACCTAACCTAACCTAACCTAACCTAACCTAACCTAACCTAACCTAACCTAACCTAACCTAACCTAACCTAACCTAACCTAACCTAACCTAACCTAACCTAACCTAACCTAACCTAACCTAACCTAACCTAACCTAACCTAACCTAACCTAACCTAACCTAACCTAACCTAACCTAACCTAACCTAACCTAACCTAACCTAACCTAACCTAACCTAACCTAACCTAACCTAACCTAACCTAACCTAACCTAACCTAACCTAACCTAACCTAACCTAACCTAACCTAACCTAACCTAACCTAACCTAACCTAACCTAACCTAACCTAACCTAACCTAACCTAACCTAACCTAACCTAACCTAACCTAACCTAACCTAACCTAACCTAACCTAACCTAACCTAACCTAACCTAACCTAACCTAACCTAACCTAACCTAACCTAACCTAACCTAACCTAACCTAACCTAACCTAACCTAACCTAACCTAACCTAACCTAACCTAACCTAACCTAACCTAACCTAACCTAACCTAACCTAACCTAACCTAACCTAACCTAACCTAACCTAACCTAACCTAACCTAACCTAACCTAACCTAACCTAACCTAACCTAACCTAACCTAACCTAACCTAACCTAACCTAACCTAACCTAACCTAACCTAACCTAACCTAACCTAACCTAACCTAACCTAACCTAACCTAACCTAACCTAACCTAACCTAACCTAACCTAACCTAACCTAACCTAACCTAACCTAACCTAACCTAACCTAACCTAACCTAACCTAACCTAACCTAACCTAACCTAACCTAACCTAACCTAACCTAACCTAACCTAACCTAACCTAACCTAACCTAACCTAACCTAACCTAACCTAACCTAACCTAACCTAACCTAACCTAACCTAACCTAACCTAACCTAACCTAACCTAACCTAACCTAACCTAACCTAACCTAACCTAACCTAACCTAACCTAACCTAACCTAACCTAACCTAACCTAACCTAACCTAACCTAACCTAACCTAACCTAACCTAACCTAACCTAACCTAACCTAACCTAACCTAACCTAACCTAACCTAACCTAACCTAACCTAACCTAACCTAACCTAACCTAACCTAACCTAACCTAACCTAACCTAACCTAACCTAACCTAACCTAACCTAACCTAACCTAACCTAACCTAACCTAACCTAACCTAACCTAACCTAACCTAACCTAACCTAACCTAACCTAACCTAACCTAACCTAACCTAACCTAACCTAACCTAACCTAACCTAACCTAACCTAACCTAACCTAACCTAACCTAACCTAACCTAACCTAACCTAACCTAACCTAACCTAACCTAACCTAACCTAACCTAACCTAACCTAACCTAACCTAACCTAACCTAACCTAACCTAACCTAACCTAACCTAACCTAACCTAACCTAACCTAACCTAACCTAACCTAACCTAACCTAACCTAACCTAACCTAACCTAACCTAACCTAACCTAACCTAACCTAACCTAACCTAACCTAACCTAACCTAACCTAACCTAACCTAACCTAACCTAACCTAACCTAACCTAACCTAACCTAACCTAACCTAACCTAACCTAACCTAACCTAACCTAACCTAACCTAACCTAACCTAACCTAACCTAACCTAACCTAACCTAACCTAACCTAACCTAACCTAACCTAACCTAACCTAACCTAACCTAACCTAACCTAACCTAACCTAACCTAACCTAACCTAACCTAACCTAACCTAACCTAACCTAACCTAACCTAACCTAACCTAACCTAACCTAACCTAACCTAACCTAACCTAACCTAACCTAACCTAACCTAACCTAACCTAACCTAACCTAACCTAACCTAACCTAACCTAACCTAACCTAACCTAACCTAACCTAACCTAACCTAACCTAACCTAACCTAACCTAACCTAACCTAACCTAACCTAACCTAACCTAACCTAACCTAACCTAACCTAACCTAACCTAACCTAACCTAACCTAACCTAACCTAACCTAACCTAACCTAACCTAACCTAACCTAACCTAACCTAACCTAACCTAACCTAACCTAACCTAACCTAACCTAACCTAACCTAACCTAACCTAACCTAACCTAACCTAACCTAACCTAACCTAACCTAACCTAACCTAACCTAACCTAACCTAACCTAACCTAACCTAACCTAACCTAACCTAACCTAACCTAACCTAACCTAACCTAACCTAACCTAACCTAACCTAACCTAACCTAACCTAACCTAACCTAACCTAACCTAACCTAACCTAACCTAACCTAACCTAACCTAACCTAACCTAACCTAACCTAACCTAACCTAACCTAACCTAACCTAACCTAACCTAACCTAACCTAACCTAACCTAACCTAACCTAACCTAACCTAACCTAACCTAACCTAACCTAACCTAACCTAACCTAACCTAACCTAACCTAACCTAACCTAACCTAACCTAACCTAACCTAACCTAACCTAACCTAACCTAACCTAACCTAACCTAACCTAACCTAACCTAACCTAACCTAACCTAACCTAACCTAACCTAACCTAACCTAACCTAACCTAACCTAACCTAACCTAACCTAACCTAACCTAACCTAACCTAACCTAACCTAACCTAACCTAACCTAACCTAACCTAACCTAACCTAACCTAACCTAACCTAACCTAACCTAACCTAACCTAACCTAACCTAACCTAACCTAACCTAACCTAACCTAACCTAACCTAACCTAACCTAACCTAACCTAACCTAACCTAACCTAACCTAACCTAACCTAACCTAACCTAACCTAACCTAACCTAACCTAACCTAACCTAACCTAACCTAACCTAACCTAACCTAACCTAACCTAACCTAACCTAACCTAACCTAACCTAACCTAACCTAACCTAACCTAACCTAACCTAACCTAACCTAACCTAACCTAACCTAACCTAACCTAACCTAACCTAACCTAACCTAACCTAACCTAACCTAACCTAACCTAACCTAACCTAACCTAACCTAACCTAACCTAACCTAACCTAACCTAACCTAACCTAACCTAACCTAACCTAACCTAACCTAACCTAACCTAACCTAACCTAACCTAACCTAACCTAACCTAACCTAACCTAACCTAACCTAACCTAACCTAACCTAACCTAACCTAACCTAACCTAACCTAACCTAACCTAACCTAACCTAACCTAACCTAACCTAACCTAACCTAACCTAACCTAACCTAACCTCACCTAACCTAACCTAACCTAACCTAACCTAACCTAACCTAACCTAACCTAACCTAACCTAACCTAACCTAACCTAACCTAACCTAACCTAACCTAACCTAACCTAACCTAACCTAACCTAACCTAACCTAACCTAACCTAACCTAACCTAACCTAACCTAACCTAACCTAACCTAACCTAACCTAACCTAACCTAACCTAACCTAACCTAACCTAACCTAACCTAACCTAACCTAACCTAACCTAACCTAACCTAACCTAACCTAACCTAACCTAACCTAACCTAACCTAACCTAACCTAACCTAACCTAACCTAACCTAACCTAACCTAACCTAACCTAACCTAACCTAACCTAACCTAACCTAACCTAACCTAACCTAACCTAACCTAACCTAACCTAACCTAACCTAACCTAACCTAACCTAACCTAACCTAACCTAACCTAACCTAACCTAACCTAACCTAACCTAACCTAACCTAACCTAACCTAACCTAACCTAACCTAACCTAACCTAACCTAACCTAACCTAACCTAACCTAACCTAACCTAACCTAACCTAACCTAACCTAACCTAACCTAACCTAACCTAACCTAACCTAACCTAACCTAACCTAACCTAACCTAACCTAACCTAACCTAACCTAACCTAACCTAACCTAACCTAACCTAACCTAACCTAACCTAACCTAACCTAACCTAACCTAACCTAACCTAACCTAACCTAACCTAACCTAACCTAACCTAACCTAACCTAACCTAACCTAACCTAACCTAACCTAACCTAACCTAACCTAACCTAACCTAACCTAACCTAACCTAACCTAACCTAACCTAACCTAACCTAACCTAACCTAACCTAACCTAACCTAACCTAACCTAACCTAACCTAACCTAACCTAACCTAACCTAACCTAACCTAACCTAACCTAACCTAACCTAACCTAACCTAACCTAACCTAACCTAACCTAACCTAACCTAACCTAACCTAACCTAACCTAACCTAACCTAACCTAACCTAACCTAACCTAACCTAACCTAACCTAACCTAACCTAACCTAACCTAACCTAACCTAACCTAACCTAACCTAACCTAACCTAACCTAACCTAACCTAACCTAACCTAACCTAACCTAACCTAACCTAACCTAACCTAACCTAACCTAACCTAACCTAACCTAACCTAACCTAACCTAACCTAACCTAACCTAACCTAACCTAACCTAACCTAACCTAACCTAACCTAACCTAACCTAACCTAACCTAACCTAACCTAACCTAACCTAACCTAACCTAACCTAACCTAACCTAACCTAACCTAACCTAACCTAACCTAACCTAACCTAACCTAACCTAACCTAACCTAACCTAACCTAACCTAACCTAACCTAACCTAACCTAACCTAACCTAACCTAACCTAACCTAACCTAACCTAACCTAACCTAACCTAACCTAACCTAACCTAACCTAACCTAACCTAACCTAACCTAACCTAACCTAACCTAACCTAACCTAACCTAACCTAACCTAACCTAACCTAACCTAACCTAACCTAACCTAACCTAACCTAACCTAACCTAACCTAACCTAACCTAACCTAACCTAACCTAACCTAACCTAACCTAACCTAACCTAACCTAACCTAACCTAACCTAACCTAACCTAACCTAACCTAACCTAACCTAACCTAACCTAACCTAACCTAACCTAACCTAACCTAACCTAACCTAACCTAACCTAACCTAACCTAACCTAACCTAACCTAACCTAACCTAACCTAACCTAACCTAACCTAACCTAACCTAACCTAACCTAACCTAACCTAACCTAACCTAACCTAACCTAACCTAACCTAACCTAACCTAACCTAACCTAACCTAACCTAACCTAACCTAACCTAACCTAACCTAACCTAACCTAACCTAACCTAACCTA